>JAVKPL010007213.1:0-28902 GCA_032173675.1 Gastrolobium villosum | reverse complement strand
AAATTATACAGTAAGAATTACCATACCTCTAGATGGGTTTAGTTGCTAACTAAGTAGGTAATAAAGACTTGAGCCTCATTATGATTTTTGGATAACTAGTTGAATTAATTGATGACTTTGTTGAATGCCTAACATAAGGGGATGTTAGGTCTGGCATGATTATAAGTGTGTGTAGTATCCGACTTAAGTAGTTTCAGAATGGTAGAACGAAGTTTGGGGACAAACTTCAAATTTGGTGGGGAGAGTGTAACATCCCGCTTGATTAGGAAATTACATAACTTGCATTTAGGGGTAAAGCATGCTAGGAATCCGAATTGTAGGAAGTGGTTATCTTGTCTTTAAATAACATAGTTCTCCATAGAATTGGATGGGTCTAACTTAGAGAATAAATAGAATTTCGACTAAAGGAAATATTTATTTTAGGCATATAGAAATTTAATTGAAGAGTATAGACAGGTTGGATTGTATCATATATGACATAAGATAGTGTTTAAAAGACTTAGGGAACCTATTAACTTAGTGGGTTGGTGCATGAGTACTTAGGACCTTTGGATTTTAATTAGTTGTGGCCACACCTTAAGTATGACCCGCGGCCCTAGTGCATTGGAGGGTCTTACTCAACCCTTGTTTACCATGGACTTATTTTAGGAACCACCTCAAATCTGCACTTTTGGCAGGGAATTTCGGTTGGCAAACATATAAGTCACCCCTTTATTTCTTTGATCCCTGCGCAGCCTTGGGCAGTGAACAAGCTAATGGCTTGTGCCTTAAGGCAACCTCAAATCACACCACCTTCCCACCTCTTTCCTTGTGCGCATAATGGGAAGCATTAGGTACAAATTCTGACTGTTTTTTTTGCAGTGTCATAACCCTCCTAGGCTGCACATTTTCCAGCCTTGTGCAGATCGCTCAGCCCTCCCTTTTTCTGCATTATGCAGCCCCTACTCCTCCTCTCCTTGCTTGAATGCTCCTAGCCCCATGACATTACATGACTGCCAACTTGACTGCCATCTACTGTCCCTTTCTACTTCCCTAGGTGCGCTAAGTTCAAGAGAGAAACTTGCAATGACTTGTATTGCGCACAGCCCTCCCTTTTTCTGCATTATGCAGCCCCATTCCTCCTCTCCTTGCATGAATGCTTCTAGCTTCTCATGACAATACATGCTGCCATCTGCTGTCCCTTTCTACCTCCCTAGATGCGCTTAGTTCAAGGAAGAAACCTGCCATTTCTTGCCAAAGTCATCAGCCTTGTCATACCTTGTCTTGGCACCCCTTCACGGTCTCCTATGCGCAGAGAAATGGTACAGATTTCTGACTTTGCTTTGAGGAGTAGTAGCTCTCATCACATGGCAAGCCTCACCTCCTTTAGCTTGTCACATGTGCGCACAGGGAGTGTCAAATGCAGAATTTTGTGGCCTTTGAGGACTGCATGACAGCCCCTCCCTTTGCTCTTCACCCAACGCACATGTGAGAGTCAAATGCAGAATTTTGTGGCCTTTGAGGACTGCATGACAGCCCCCCTTACTCTTCACTCAACCGATGGAGTGAGGACAGCTTTGTGCAGGCTGCCACTTTGCTCCTTGGGAAGCCTCACCACTCCAACCTTACTTAGGACTATAGATATCCTCCTCTCTTGTCTATTCATACTGCACCTGCAGATCTGCACTTGGGATCTTTCCTTTATCCTAAGCGCACCCTTCTACACTTAAGCAAACTTCCCTCACACCATCTCTTCTTGGTCACTTGGAGCAGCAACCTATCTTGTGTGGCTGCATATTGAAATCTGCATAGATGATCCCCATTGGCCAAGACATGACAAGTATTTATCTTAAGCCATCTTTAACCCTCTCTTGTGCGCATGGCCTTAGGAAAACTTGGTCCAAGCTTGCTGCCACCTTGACTCAGCTCATCATATCACCCCAATCCCTGCACATGCGTTGGAATCATTATGCAAGACTTATTATTCCACTTCTTGATCTAACTCAGCCCCTATTTATACCCTCTCAAGTCATGAAATCCCACAAGCATCAACTAGAAAAGTGGCATGTTCCTTTTCCTCCCAAAGCCATCAATCCGTGACTTACCTTGCAAGACACCAATCATTCAAGCTCTCATCCCTTTCCCTGCATGGTGCGTTGTGTGTCAGCAGCCTAGGGGAAACTACATGAGTCCATCCTTCATCCTTTTCTTGTGTAGCCTTGCACCATCCACCAACCTTACATCATTTAGAGTAGGAACCCAAGGTTGGAAGTTCTTTCCTTCACTTCCTCTTCACCCTTGAGTAGGCTGAACACCAGTAGCTTTGGTTGCTAGTCCCTCTCCTTGCTAATTCTGCCAAGTCATGGAGCTGCAGTGAGGAGTCCTAGCAACGTCTTCCATCCTCTTCCTATGGCACTCTCGGCTGAACCACAAGGAGGAATAGATTGTAACCTTGCTCAACGTTCCAGGTTCCATTTCCTTATACATACAGCCACCGTCTAGTAGGAAAAGGTGAGTATTTCGCTGCTGCCCTCTTGCTCTTTCCCTCCCTAAGACTTGGTTTGATCGAGTTCCTTTCACTGCATGCTTGTGATCCAGTCTTCATTGGGACATCTCCTCAAGGAATGCAGCCAAACCTGACCTTGTGGACCCTTGAAGGAGCTTGAGCACAAGCTGACCCTTATGAACATGTAAGCTGTGTTTAAAATCTTCTTCTCCTTTCATCACTGTTCGGCTGTCATGTGGCTCATGGGAAGTAAAATTCTGTTTTGAAACCATTCCTTAATTCTGTTCACGGTCTGCATGCCTAGATGATATAGTTTTTGGTTCCGTTATGTCTTTTTTTTCTCATCGTGTGCGGCTAACAAAGGACTCTAGGAGGTTAGTTGTGATCTTTTTCCCCTGCTGATCAGCCTTCAACCAATGGCATATTAGTGTATGCAAGCTTTGAAAATTAAATAAACAACAAGTTAAAGGAAAGTACGCATGCATATGTTGTGCAGAAAATAATTGATGTAAAGGAATGAATGAAGGTCACATAAGAACTAGCCTAAAACCGAACTTGCTTTGATAGTTTACCTTTGGGTTGGTTTTGTCACTACTTGAAATGGATGAGATAACTTAAGAGATAGAAAACTTGTTCTGGACCCCCTTTTTGTGTCTTCCGTTTTAACTGAATTAAAATGAATTTGCAACATGTGAAGGGTACTTTTAGCACACTTTAGACTTCGTAGGAATGGTCATGTAAATTAAATTGATCATGGACACTTAGTACAGCCTAGCCGAACCTGAGTGCTTGAGGGGACTTGTAAACTTCGTTTTTAACAAATTAAGGTATGAACTATCAACCAAAATTTTTAGCTATTCTTGGAACTTTGAAGACCGAGCAAATTACAAGAATTGGAGAACATTTTATTTTGACCACTTATTTCCTGGATTCTGTCTTTTTAGAACAGCCTTAGATTTTATATTCTTTAGACCAAAACTGAATTTGTGAGCATGAGTATAGCTCTTTGTTCTATTGTAAAGCTGATTCCTTGGACTTAGAAAAATGATAAAAATTGTATGTGTTTGGGACTTAGGGGCAGTATGTTGAAGTTTTATTATATTTTTCGCCCTCTTGGTCATGTGAAAATTGTTATAAAAGTGAATAAGTCTAGGTACCTAGTAGTGGGTAGAAAATCGATTATGTACCTGAGTTGGGGGCATAGAATTATTGTGCATCATAGGAATCAAAGCTTGAAACTTTGCTTTGGTTGTGCTTGTTTAGGTGTGCATCAACCTTAGAGTGTGGACTGAATTCTGTTGCTGCATGATTAATTACTTGGACACACAGGTAAGTGTCAGGCGATGATGCCTAATGTGACTATTGACTACTGGTATAGAATTGTAACATGATGCTCCATATGCCGTAAAAAATATTATGTTCCATTATGATGAAAGGAAACTGCCTAAAATGTGCCTAAGGGCTATATGATTATGAGGTAAAGACGTTATGTGGCAGCATAACGCATATGAAAGGTATATAAGCATGCACCTTACATCATACCGCATTTTTACGCTTTGTGTGTGTGGAAGCATAGCATGACATGCATATATCATGATCATATAGGCCTTGTTTTAGAATAGTTATGTACAGGACCATGTGTTTGAGCAAGCATCATATAGGCATCCCCAAGGTACCGGGGTATGGGACACTTGGCATCAGTCCGCATAGGCCCACAGATGGAATCCACATGGAGCTCAGGTGCCAAGGGTATATTTGATTCCACTGTGAAGTGCGCGCACGACGGTGCTAAAAGCGCAAAGGAAAGGCGTTATATACGCAATATATGAATATGATGAAAAGGAAAGGCGTTGTATGCGCTATATATATGAATATGATGAAAAAGAAAAAGGAAAAGGAACAAGGATATGTTGAAGTGACTGTTATAATTTTGTGCCTAGTTAATACTGTTATATTACTGGTTTTGTTGCCACACTACTGGGATTTTTCTCACCCCTTCGGGGCTGCTATTTTCCAAAATGGCAGGAGGACGTAAAAGCTTTTGAAGAAGTGAAGTTGCTGTTGCTTGCTGATGCATGGGTTTTTGCTGTTACTGTTTGATTGTTGGATGACTGTAATGCTTTATATTTCGGTACTCTTGGATGACTGTAGACTTTATCATCTTCTATTTTGTTTTGATTCTTTTATGAGCAGTGACTGTTTTGGAAATGTTTTGTGAAAAGGGTTTTTGAACGTTTCTTTAAGTATCGAATTTTAACAGTTTTACAGGTACCTTACGGGTCATGTTTCAAAGGGCAAACGAACTCCGATTTTCTATTATTTTATATGCACGCGAAGCCCCGAGAATTTACTTTCAAACTGTGCAGGTTTTATTTTTATCCGAAACCTGTGCGAATTTTAATAAGCTTTGCTTTACAACTGGTTTTCCTGAAAACGGACGGAATGCTCAAGCAACTTGAGAGCTCTGTTCCGTGGGGCTATTCACCTCCGAATCGCGTATAATTTATATGTATGCGACGCCCCGGATGTCTAGTTTTTCAGAAGCTTGGAATATTTTTTTTATCGCATCTGAATTCGATTTTATACGGATTTTATAAAGTAGCAAGGCTTTCTGAAAAGTATAGAAAATTCAGCAAAGTGTTTTAATATGGAAAATTTCCTATGATTAATAATGATTTCATTTTGTTAACGGATTTTATAAGAATCAATTCTGGATTTTTTTTATTGTTTCCAATTAAATGATATTTGATAAAGTTTTACAAAGGAAAACATAATGGGTTCCTTACCGCTGTAACTCTAATACGATTTTAGCAAACAACCCTCTTGAATGCATACAAGAGTGGGTGTTACACATGACACAATATTATTTATTGTAAGGTTCCATAATAGGCAATCTCATCTTGTATAACAGCCACAAACTCGTTACATAAAACAAGTACTTAACATCTAAGTCATTTAACTTCTACCACAAAAGTCAAGACCACGTTCCTTATGTTATAGAGAAGTACTACTAAAATTCCTTGCACATGTTAGACATAAAATCTTGGATTGGGAAACTATAAGACTTTGAGATACCAAAAAGTTTTCGTACTTAATTAATTTCACAAAGACTCACTAAACTGGAATAAGGTTAAGTTGATCAAAATTTCCACACTATACCTTTATTTCTTTAATTTAAAAAAATACCAATCTAACAAAACATGAAACATGCCAACACTTTATGAGCTAACATGCTAACTAACTGATGTGCGTCATGAAAATTATGTATGTTTAATTCATGGGAGTTTAATACAAGGAAGGACTAAAGATTCTTACCACACAAAATCAAAATCATTTTTTTTTTGCAGTCAAAACAACTCACATTTACATAATATCATTCTGTACATAATTTGCCTCACAACATTCATGAAAGAAATATATATATATATGTATATGTATCAATCAATAACTCATAACAGCATAAAATGAAATCCCATTTTTTCGCAGCAAGGTTTCATACACTATGATATGAAAAATCTAACTGACAAGTTTAACAGTCATCACATAAAAGTCTATTATTATGATCAAAGACAATGTACTATACGCAAGTCCAAATAGTCCAAATCACACAAAGCAAGTAAATGCATAGGAGCTATGACTACAAGTATCACTTGTACGAAGGGTAGGGGCGTAGGGGTCAAGTTCTCTCTTCTCACACATCACTACCTTGTTTCACAGCTTCTTTCTCACTAATGGTGTCCAGTGCTAATTTACCACTGAGATTTGTAAGACGGTAGACCCCCGTGTTTAAACCTTAATTAGCTCCAACTCTACTTTCTAAGGCAATAACTGGATCTACTTAAGTAAGTGACCTATGCCTAAATGAATTTTCATAGTCAGGTTTTGCTACTCAAACAGATTAACCCCTTATGCAAGTAAGTAATATAACAGAGTTAGTAAAGATTAACAGTTTCTACTACCCAGTCATATACTACAGTCACAGTATACAAAAGGTCATAATTCACAAAATAGATATGTGGCAACTGTCATTATCTAGCGATAACTTATTATCATCCCTAACTTAAGATATCACAAAGCATTCAAATCAAATATAAGTATATAAAACTTCGCTGATAATTCACCGGAACAAGGTTAATAATTCACCGTAAATTCAAGTAACAATTCACTATTCCACACTTAGTGTTCAGACACATGTGTACCCTGTGATAACCATGATTATGCACACACAAATTGCGCGATAGTGAGTTGATCAGGTTCACCACCTAGCAAGAGGATGGGCACAGTCATGTTTACTACAGTGTACTACCAGTATCATCACACCTCCAGTAACCCATTCACAACTAAGCTCAAACAGAATAATGCAGCGGTCATATACAATTAACCGGATAGCCAAACAACAATCACTCAACAAGCAACACACAATTCAATCAGAAACAGATATCCTGAACCAAACTGCTCTGATACCAATTAGTGTAACACCCACTCTTGTATGCATCCAAGAGGGTTGTTTGCTAAATCGTATTAGAGGTGCAGCGGTAAAGAACTCAATTAATTTAAAAAACTTTATCAAATAACATTTAAATTGGAGACTTGAAAAAAATCCAGGTTTGATCCTCATAAAAATAATTTGAGAAAGATGAGGTCGTTTATCGAACATAGAAAATTTCATTGATAAAACCCTTTGCTGAATTTTCTACGCTTTTCAGAAAACCTTGCTGTCTTATAAAATCTGTATAAAATTGAATTTAGATGCGATAAAAATATTCCAAGCTTCTGTAAAACTAGACATCCGGGGCATCGCGTACATATAAATTATGCGTGATTCGGAGATGAATAGCCCCACGGAACAGGACACGTAAAACGCTTGTGAATCCTGTCCGTCTTCTGGAAACAGTCTGTAAGGCGAAGCTCACTGAAGTTCGTACAGGTTTCGTATCAAAATGAAACCTGCACAGTTTGAAAGTACATTCCTGGGGCTTCGCGTGCATATAAAATAATAGTAAATCGGAGTTCGTTTGCCCCTTGAACATGACCCGTGAAGTACCGGTAAAACTGTTAAAATTCAGCACTTAATAAAACGTTCAAAAATTCTTTTCACAAAACGTTTTCCAAACAGCCGCTGTTCGTAAAAGACTAAACAGAGTTAAAGTAATAGTTTCAACCATCATCCAAGTTCTCGAAATATACAAGAATATACAGTCATCCAGCAATCACACAGCAACAGCAAAAGTCCAATCAGTATTAATCAATAGCATGCACCCATATACTCACGTCTTCAAGAGTGCTTTCCTTTTTCCTGCCATTTTATGAAAATAGCAGCCCCAAAGGGGTGAGAATAATCCCAGTAGTGTGGCAACAAAACCAATAATATAACAGTATTAACTAGGCACAAAATCATAAACAGTCACTTCAACATATCCTTGTTCCTTTTCCTTTTTCCTTTTCATCATATTCATATATATTGCGTACATAACGCCTTTCCTTTTCATCATATTCATATATATTGCGTATATAACGCCTTTCCTTTGCGCTTTTAGCACCGTCGTGCGTGCACTTCACAGTGGAATCAAATATCCCTTGGCACCTGAGCTCCATGTGGATTCCAACTGTGGGCCTATGCGGACTGATGCCAAGTGTCCCATACCCCGGTACCTTGGGGATGCCTATATGATGCTTGCTCAAACACATGGTCCTGTACATAACTATTCTAAAACAAGGCCTATATGATCTTGATACATGCATGTCATGCTATGTTTTCACACACAAAGCGTAAAAATGCGGTATGATGTAAGGTGCATGCTTATATACCTTTCATATAGCCATCACGGCACATATACTTTTCATATGCGTTATGCTGCCACATAACGTCTTTACCTCATAATCATATAGCCATCACGGCACATTTTGGCAGTTTCCTTTCATCATAATAGAACATAATACTTTTACGGAATATGGAGCATCATGTCACAATTTTATACCAGTAGTCAATAGTCACATTAGGTAATATCGCCTGACACTTACCTTGTGTCCAAGCAAAAATCAACAGCACCAAACTCCAGCTCACTCAATAAGAGTTACATGCACCTAATATGTCAACGTACCAAATCAGAATTTAATACCATTATCCCTATAAGTCACCAATAATTTCTAAACTTCTAATTCATGTACTTTCATCGAATTATAAAGTTCCTAGTGTCAATTATATTCTGCCGTTAAGATTGTTTCATCCATTGCTAGTATCACAATTTTTCCAAGGTCCACAATATGTACATGTTCGGTTTTCAGGGTCTTCCTAAAGAATTTATTTTCTGGTTTCATACTTCTTTTAACTTGTAATAATAACAAAATTCTATGTTTCCTATGTATATCCATTCGGTCTTACCATGCCTTTTACTCTAATAATTTCTGTTTTCCAATAAAATCCCAAGTTCATAAAATCACCCTGTTAAACTTGCATGTACTATAGACAGGATGGTACATAGGAGCATAATAAAAAAATAAATATAAGTACAAAAAATCTAACCCCACAATGCACGGCTGATCAGTGAGCAGAGAAGTCTTAATTTATTATTATTTTTTTTTTATTTCACAGCCCCCGATTATGTACCCAAGGTTTTACTAATTGCTTGAAGTTAAGTGTTGCTAATTTATTTCATTACATAATCATTATTACAAGACCTAGTGTGCGCTACAAAAGGCTACTGAGCAAGCTGTAAATCTAATTTAAGTGAAGCTTAGTACACATCTAGGCTCACCCAAAACAGAATTGATTTTATCATACAATGGCTCAAGACGTTTGCAAATGCAGAATCGGTTTTTATCTACATAAAACATCAAGGATAATTTTATTTCAAAACTCATCTACTCCATTTAGGGTGCCCTACTAGGGGACTAAACATGCTTGTCCTTATCATATAATGTCATAAAAATTTAGAGAAACACCAAGATATCACCAAACAGCCCCACCATTTAATTTTAAGATCATTTTCAAGTTTGCTTGTTAGGCTTTTAAGCTATGACCCAAAGGCTGTAACATGGCAGAATTGATGAATGAAAAGCCAAAGGAAAATACTTTCTGATTCTACATGGGATGGTCGAACATAAGGGCAAGGCAAAGGAGTGATAAAACAGTCTATACTCATGTCAACTCCCAATAACATCAAGGTGAGCTAAAAATTTCCTGCGTCATGCTGTCTTTATATAACTTAAGTAAGACTAGCCACAAGAGAAGGTCTACCAAAACAGTCCAGCAAAATTTAAAAGGGAGCTATTTCTAGGTTCTAAAATTGATATTCTGTTTTGCATTTCTTTCTAATCCTAGGTCCAAGAGGTTTACTGGGCAGAACTTATGGATGGAAAACCAAAAGAATCCATTCTCTTATCCTTCAAGTGGTGGCCGAATAAGGAGGGCAGGTATGGGAATAATAAAACAGTCTATGCTTTAGATACACAAAAAAAAACAGAATAATGAGGGAGAGGTGAGCTTACGGTTCAGTTGCCACTCTCTTTGAGTATACCACTTAGCAAAATAATTAAAGAACAGCCACTTCCCTCTCTAACTCTTCTAGGATTCAACTTTAAGGCTCCTTTGATGGACTCACGGCTGGCCAAGAACAGCAAAGGGAAGGATGCTTAACAATGGCCTCTCCCTTAATTGCCTCACGGTTTAGGCGAAGAAGTAGGGAAAAGGAGATGTGATTTCTTTCTCTTGTGCTTCCTACAACTCACGATCTAATGAGGATGAAAGGAGAAGAATGGTGCTGAGTATTATATAATAAAAGAGAGGCCAGAATTCATATTGTTCTTCTCTTCTAAGGATGCGCACAAAGTGGTGGAGAGTTGGTTAGATAACATAGCAAGGAATCTGATTACTTTCTCTACACTCTATGCGCATGCAAGGAGTGGTGGAAGATTTTTAGTTGACACATGGAAGACTGAAGTGGAAAGTGAAGGTTAGCAGCACAATTTGGTCAGAATCTTTTCTTACCGTATACGTACAAGTGAGGGCTGACTAAAGAGGATAAAGTTTGCCATGTGTTTGGCCTTAACTAATGAGAGGCTGCCTTTTTAAGATCCTTAAGATAAAATGAGAATGAGTAGAAGATTGGGCTGAATTTTAATTAATCCTTAAGGCCTTTGGGCCTTAGGCCAAGCATAAAGTGGGGACAAAATATACAAAGCCTAAAGGTGTAGGTAACTTAGGTACTAACCCACAATTTATAAATTCCCAAGTCTTTTAGGTGTATTTACATTATTTTTTTTTATAGGTTACAATTAATTTTTGTTAAAAGTTTCACATGCCTAAAAAGTACTCACTTACCATGGTAATTCAATTAATTCCCCAACTTTAATTAATTCCACTTCATGGAAAATAGTTATATAATTCGCAAATAATCCATGAGTTAACAAAATTCGAATTCCACTCATGCATTCACATACATCCATGTTCCTCATAACACTTTATGTATTTCCTAATTATGTGGGATGTTACACTTTTGGTATCCACTTTTGGATCCATAGGGGTTAGTCATTGATCATCAATTCATTATGCTAATCAATAATATCACACACAAACTGAGCATAATAAGTTAAATAATCAATTTAGCATTAAGCACAAAGTTAATAACATTTCCACAGTTTCCTTTTCATAAACCCGTAATCGTGTAGTTAAAAATGGGAATTCATCAGTACTTCAAAAATTCTGAATTTTGGATATGTTATAGTACACATCTCAAGCTTTCTAACAAGATATAGATCATGTCAATCGGATTTATGTAGCTCAAGATATGACCAGTTAAATTCACTGCATTAGAAATAGAGTATTTAACAATACAGTCACAATCACGAATTTACTGGAACAATGTACACATCCAAAAATTCTAAATATTCTTAGTATTAAACTTGATTGAGCTATCTTTGTAATGCCACTGGTTTCATGCTCAAAGGATTTGTACAGCTCAAGTTATGCTCATTTTAAGTAAACTAGTCAAAAACAGAGTTTATGACAGAACAGACATGTTCACGAGATTTCTGGGAGCATTATACTTGACTAAAAATTATGAAAATATCTAAAATTAAATTTTATCAAGATAGCTTTCAATGACCACTGGTTTCACTTAAAAACAATTTCTGTAACTCAAGATATACGTAAAACAATTCAGCTATGTCAGAAATTAACATATAAGTGAACAACTATAGATATAATCATGTGCCATTCATAATTTTCAGCATTCAAATCAAGCATATATGATTTTATCCATTACCTTAGGCCTACAGGATATATACCTCATATTCATTGGATTCACATATGAATTAGCATAAGAGGTAAAGATATTTGATACCTTGGCCTTTGTAATCAAGTGAAGACTTTTTCTTACCCATTGCTTCTCTTTTTGGATTCTGAACATTCTAGGTTCCACCTTGTGCATGTAAGAAGCTTTGGTTGAAGTTACACTGATAATTCCATCATTGGGCCTAGGAAACATTTTCCTTGATGATTCCTTTTTCTCTTGACCTTTTTGTCCATCATGTTGAATAATTTTTTGCACATTGGAAGATATGATTAGTCCAAACCGTGACTCTGAAACAGATTAGTCCAAACCGTGACTCTGAAATTTGATATAAATCTAAATGAAAGTGCTCACTTAGAAATCAAAACAAACTTTGAGCTAAATCTTATAAAAAAAAATTATAACTTTTTAGGCTTTTTGACCATTGTTGCCCTTATGTAATAATTAATTACCAAATTGACCTTGATTTTAAACTATTTCAAAAATTTAACCTCTCCAAAAAAGATAACACCAATCTGCCCCTGTTTGACCAAGCCTACCCGGGTACCCCCTTCCCTACCCGGGTAGATTTTGAAATTTTCTATCTACCCGGGTAGGGAGGGGGGGTACCCGGGTATATTTCTTGAATCTGGAAAATGTTTGAATTATTTACCCGGGTAGGGAGGCGGGTACCCGGGTAAATAATCCAGATTGAAAAACGAGCAGGGATGGTGCCATGCCAGCTGAAGAACAACAACTCCAAATTGAAAATGCCAAACTCAAAGTTGAGGTTTGTGTCCACAAAACTCAAAAACATAGGTTATAATTACTTTTCTGATTTTCTTTATATATAAAATCCAGATTTAAAATTACACTCTTAGAACATCTGTTGGTATAGAAATATACCCGGGTACGCAATTGTCGCTGTCTTCAGTGCCTGCCTCAGAAGTTGCGGTCTTCGGTCATCAAAGCTCAATGTCACGTGAAACGTTAACATTAAAAGTAAAACAAAACCAAATCTTGACCTATTATACAGAGCAACTTAACAAAAAAGAGGTCTCAAGAATAAGATAGTTTGATCGTTGTTGTAGAGAGAAATGGCTGGTAATGCAAATAGGAGATTGGGCGTGGCTGTGGATTTCTCACCATGCAGCATCAAAGCACTAAAATGGACGGTGGATAATGTTGTCAAAGAAGGGGATCACCTCATTCTTGTAGGTAATAAAATAAAGTGTATAAATAGTTAAGTAAGTCTTCCGCTAGTGTTTCAGTTACGATCACAGCTTTTTATTATTACGCTTTTTATACTTTACTGTCGCGTAATAATCGGAAAAAGTTTACTCTCATTTTTATAAATGAACTGCTGTGATTGTAACTGCGCTTAATATCATAATTAATGTTAACAATATCGGTATGTAACGTGTAACGCCCTCCCTTGTATGCATCCAAGAGAGTCGTTTGCTAAGCGGAATTAGAGTCGTTAACGTCACATGAGCTAACAAAATTCACATTCTAGGTTCAATCCGAAACACGTTTCTACAATTCTTATCACTTCTGTTTGGACGATAAAAAATATTTCAAGTGATTTAGAAAGAGCACGTTTGGGGCTTCGCGTGCATATAAAATAATAGTAAATCCGAGTTCGTTTGCTCATAAAAACACCACCCGTAAGGTGCACCGTAAAAATTTCAGCACTTAAATTCTTTTCACAAAGGTTTTCCAAAATAGCCGCTGTTCATAAAGTTCAAGCTAACATAGAGATGATAAAGACTACAGTCATCCAAGAGTACCAAAACATTAATCATTACAGTCATCCAATTAAACAAACAGCAACAGTGATAATCCACGCATCAGCAATCAACAGCAAAACATCACTCCTTCAAATGCTTTTACGTCCTCCTGCCATTTTGGAAAAATAGCAGCCCCGAAGGGGTGAGAATAATCCCAGTAGTGTGGCAACAAAACCAGTAATATAACAGTATTAACTAGGCACAAAATCATAAACAGTCACTTCAACATATCCTTGTTCCTTTTCCTTTTCATCATATTCATATATTGCGTATATAACGCCTTTCCTTTGCGCTTTTAGCACCGTCGTGCGCGCACTTCACAGTGGAATCAAATATCCCTTGGCACCTGAGCTCCATGTGGATTCCAAATGTGGGCCTATGCGGACTGATGCCAAGTGTCCCATACCCCGGTACCTTGGGGATGCCTATATGATGCTTGCTCAAACACATGGTCCTGTACATAACTATTCTAAAACAAGGCCTATATGATCTTGATACATGCATGTCATGCTATGCTTTCACACACAAAGCGTAAAAATGCGGTATGATGTAAGGTGCATGCTTATATACCTTTCATATAGCCATCACGGCACATATACTTTTCATATACGTTATGCTGCCACATAACGTCTTTACCTCATAATCATATAGCCATCACGGCACATTGTTGGCAGTTTCCTTTCATCATAATGGAACATAATATTTTTACGGAATATGGAGCATCATGTCACAATTTTATACCAGTAGTCAATAGTCACATTAGGCAATATCGCCTGACACTTACCTTTGCGTGCCTTAAATAATACCAAACAGCAGCGAAGTATCTCACTTCTTAAGCGCACCTAAATCAATTACAACCAATCATTTACAGTGGCTATTTACAGCAGAAACAGTGAGCATACAGCAGTGTCTTACAGTGGAAAACAGTGAGCATACAGCAGTGTCTTACAGTGGAAGACAGTGAGCATACAACAGTGTTTTATAGCAGCAAAACAGTGAGCATACAGCAGTGTTTTTACAGCAGAAAACAGTGACGTTTGTGCTTAAAACAGTGAGCAGAAACAGTGAGTTGTTCTTTAAAACAGTGAGCAGAAAATAGTGGTATTTTCCTTAAAAACAGTGGACAGAAACAGTGACGTTTTACAGCAGGAAAACAGTAAACATACAGCAGAAACAGTGACTATTTTAAAACTGAAACAGTGGCACTTTGGACCTCAAAACAGTGGCAGAAACAGTGACATCAAACAGTGGCAGAAACAGTGGTATTTGAACGTTTAAAACAGTGACATAACAGTGGCATTGGAACCTTAAAAACAGTGACATAAGTAGAGGTATTGCACATCAAAATAATGGCATGAATGGTAACATTTGATCATTAAAAACAGTGACATCAGTGGTGATATTTGCACATTGAAACAGTGGTATAATTGGTGATTTTTGGACCTTAAAACAGTGGCATAACTAGTGGCTGTTGATCATCAAAACAGTGGCATAATTAGGAGTACTTGAACACCAATACAGTGGCATAAAGAGTGGTGTTTGGACATCAAAAATGGTGATCATTTTATGCAGAAACAGTGGCTCATTAAGTACTAAAACAGTGAGTGTTTTTGGTGCAAAACAGTGACATATGTGGCATTAAAACAGTGAGCATTTTATGCAGAAACAGTGGCATATAATGGACTAAAACAGTGGCATATATCTGCAGAAACAGTGGCATATTATGGACTAAAACAGTGAGTATTTTATGCAGAAACAGTGGCATGTGGAGCACTAAAACAGTGGCATAAGTGTGCAGAAACAGTGGCATCAAAATGGTGATTTTTGAGGAACCGAAACAGTGAGTATTTTATCTTCAAAACAGTGGCACATTCATAGGGAAACAGTGGCATATTCATACAAAAACAGTGACATATATATTCCTCAAAACAGTGGGCATTAACTTAAGCATGATCATGAGACTTCAATCCATAACTTAAGCATACAAATCATCAAGAAATAGCTCCACCATTCTACTTTTACCATGCTCATTCTTGAGTCCAAAACCACACATAATCAAGGAGACATTCAAGCACACATACATGGTTACACAATGAAAGTGTTCTAAGTTCAAGGCTTACCTCTTGTAGCACACACGTCTTGGTCAAGAATCACACACCACCTTCTAGCTTTACTACACAACAAGTCCCCACTTCCTATGATGATCTATGCGCATACAAGGTGAGGAGGAACAAACTTGGACAGCTTCAAGGTTGAGGACAAGGCTGGACAGTAAGGGAAGGTGAGTTGTCTTAGCAAGGTTTTTTCTTTCTCCAAGAGGGCTGTATGTTCGGCTAGGAGAGTGAGGGAGATGAGGGAGGAAAGTTGGCTGCACTTGTACATGAGGCCAGCCCTTCCCTATGCGCATACTTAAAGGAAGAGTGAGGAGAGGTGGCAATGATTAACATCATGAGAATTCTGGTTGCTTGAAGAAGTGGGGCTGCATACTTGGGCTGAACAAGTAAATGTTTGCTTCTAAGTTACTCTATGCACATGCAAGGAGGTGAGGGAGATATGTTCAGATCTGAATGAGTGTTATAAGTCAGAATTTTTCACACAAATGACCAAGCTATGCGCATAGGGTGGAGTGGAGGAGGTGCATCATGAGCACATGTAAGAGGTTTACTAAGTCAACAAGCAAGACAACTATGTGGCAGCCAAAAATCTGAATTTATGCAGTCTATGTGCGCATGGGATGAGAGGTTGCAGCCCCAAAATCCTTCTTTGGTTGCATGTGGAAGCAAGGGCAGATTTGGCTCATGATGGACTGCCAAAAGCATGCAAAAATCTGCACATTGCAGCCTCATGATGGAAGGTGTAAGGTGGTTCTCCAAGTCAACAAGTTAGGCAGTTTTGTGTCATAGAAAAAATCTGATTCAAGCTCTCTACATGTGCGCCTAAATGAGGGAGAATGCAGCCCAAAATCATGCTACATTGTACATGTGTCTTCCATGCAATGAAGTTGAAATCAAGTGTGCATAAGCAAAGTGAGGTGGCGGTCAAACAAGAGGGAAATTGGCAGATTTTTTTTTCTAAGTATTAATCACCCTCTTGTGCGCATGAATGAGTGAGAGAATACATCAAGTCAAGTGAAGGTTTCTTGGTACACAAACAACCTTGTTGGACAAGGCTTAGGGAATTATGTGTGGGTTTAACTTTGGGCTGAATCAAGGTAGGTCCAAAAGCCATCCTTGGGCCATTGGCCCCACACACAAAGAATCCAATCACATAAGTTCAAAAGTGACAAGTCCACACACACACTAGCCCACTTCCAAAGTCCAATAAACTCTAAAGCCTTCTAACACACACTTACATTACTCATAGGATTAAATTCACATGTCTACATATGTATCCTCCTATGATTTAATTTAAATGCTTACCTTAGTCTCATCCAAGGATAAAGATCAAACAACTCGCAAGCCATCAAACCTACACCATAAATCCGAATTCTACACATGAACCTATAACATAGAGTACTTATGTATTTTACTAATTATGTGGGATGTTACACTCTCCCCACCAAATAGGAATTTTGTCCGCAAAATTAACTTACTTAAGAGCTAAACAGTTCTGGATAGCGTTTCTGAATATCGTCCTCGCGCTCCCAAGTGGCTTCAGCTGCCGATCTGTTGTTCCATAATACTTTCACCAACGGAATCTCTTTAGAACGGAGTCGCTTGACGAATCTTTCAAGAATTTGGAACGGTTGCACTTGATAAGTCAGATTTTCCTTTAGTTCCACCTCCTCCGGCTGTAGCACGTGAGATGGGTCAGAGAGATACCTCCGTAGCTGTGACACATGAAATACATTGTGAATTCCTGACAGATTGGGTGGTAAAGCCAGCCGGTATGCAGACTCTCCAATCCGATCCATAATCAGATACGGTCCTAAGTACCGTGGACTTAACTTCTTAACTCCCATTCTCCTTCCGAGTCCCGATGTAGGTGTAATTCTCAAAAATACATGGTCTCCGACTTCGAAAAATAGAGGCTTATGACGCTTGTCGTAATAACTCTTCTGTCTGGCCTGAGCCCTCTGCATATTTTCTCGAATCTTCTTTACTTGTTCGGATGTTTCTTGAATTAGATCGGGTCCTAACATACCTCGCTCACCCACTTCCGTCCAGCACAAAGGTGATCTGCATTTTCTCCCATACAGAGCTTCGTACGGTGCCATCTGAATACTGGAGTGGTAACTATTGTTGTAAGCGAATTCAATCAAGGAAAGATAGTTATCCCAGCTGCCTCCTAACTCCAAAACACATGCTCGTAACATGTCCTCTAATGCTTGAATGGTGCGTTCCGTCTGTCCATCGGTCTGCGGATGGTAAGCAGTACTCAACCTCAAATGGGTCCCTAATGCTCTTTGAAAAGATTCCCAGAACTTAGATGTAAACTTGGGATCACGATCGCTGACAATACTCGTAGGAACTCCGTGCAGCTTCACAATCTCCTGCAGGTAAATTCTGGCAAGCCTCTCTGTATTATATGTGGTTCTAACACGCAAGAAATGAGCTGACTTCGTTAAACGATCCACAATCACCCAGATAGAATCATATCCTTCTCGCGTCCGAGGAAGTCCAACTACGAAATCCATCGCAATACTGTCCCACTTCCATTCGGGAATCTCCAAAGGTTGAAGGAGTCCCGACGGTTTCTGATGTTCGTACTTCACCTTCTGACAAGTTAAGCATCGAGATGCATACTCCGCAATATCCCGCTTCATACCCGGCCACCAAAACGAGGTCTTCAAATCATGGTACATCTTCGTGGATCCAGGATGAACTGCGTACTTACCCTTGTGAGCCTCCTGTAAAACTTCTTGCTTCAACACTTCATTCGGCACGACCAGCCGTCCTTGAAATCTCCAAACATCATTCTCATCCTTTACAATATCTTGGTTGCCAACCAAATCACGGACTAACTCTTCATCTTTCTGAGCCTCCTTAATTCTACTGATCAATTCATTCTCCACCTGTATATTTCCCAATCTTATGCTATTCCCTCTCTCGTCTACCGATAAGTTCAAGTCTCGAAAGGCCTCAAACAATTTCAATTCTTCCATCATCAGAGTTGTAGTGTGCAGTGTCTTCCTACTCAGGGCGTCAGCTACCACGTTTGCCTTTCCTGGGTGGTATTTAAGTTCAAAATCGTAGTCCTTCAGAAATTCCATCCACCGTCGTTGCCGCATATTCAACTCCTTCTGATCGAACAAGTACTTCAAACTCTTATGATCGCTGAATACGTCAAACTGCGAACCATACAAATGGTGCCTCCAGATTTTAAGTGCGAACACTATAGCTGCTAACTCCAAATCGTGCGTAGGATAATTTTCTTCGTGAGGCTTTAGTTGTCGAGATGCGTAAGCTACCGCCATACGATCCTGCATTAACACGCATCCAAGTCCTTTCAGCGACGCATCACAGTATACTTCGAACTTTCGAGTAGGATCCGGAATCGTGAGTACGGGAGCACTTGTCAATCTGCTCTTTAGTTCCAAGAAACATTCTTCACAAGCTTCAGTCCACTCAAAAGGCTTATCCTTCCGAGTGAGACGAGTAAGAGGTTGCACTATCTGAGAGAAATTCTGGATGAACCTTCGATAGTATCCAGCAAGACCTAAGAAACTTCTTACTTCGGTGACAGTCTTGGGTCGTTCCCAATTCATGACAGCTTCAACTTTGCTGGGGTCCACCGCGATGCCTTCTGATGAAATGACATGGCCCAGAAACTGGACCTCTTTAAGCCAAAACTCGCACTTCGACCATTTCGCGTACAACTGCTTCTCCCTCAAGATTTGCAAGACAACCCTCAGATGTTCCGCGTGCAGCTCTTCATTAGCTGAGTAAATCAGGATATCGTCGATAAACACAATAACAAACTGATCAAGAAAGGGGCGGAAGATGCGGTTCATGTAGTCCATGAATACCGCTGGAGCATTTGTAAGTCCGAATGGGATCACCTAATATTCGTAGTGCCCATAACGAGTCCTAAAAGCGGTTTTCGGAATATCCTCCGGTTTGACCCGGATCTGATGGTATCCCGATCGTAAATCTATCTTGGAAAAGACTCTGGCTCCTCTCAGCTGGTCCATCAAATCGTCGATCCTCGGTAGCGGATACTTATTCTTCACCGTTACTTTGTTCAGCTGACGGTAATCTACACACAGACGTAAACTTCCATCCTTCTTCTTAATCAAGATGGCTGGAGCACCCCATGGGGAAGTACTCGGTCTGATAAATTCCTTGGCCAAAAGCTCTTCTATCTGCTTCTTCAACTCGCGAAGTTCCAACGGCGCCATACGATACGGGGCAATGGAGATTGATCCAACTCCAGGAACAAGTTCGATAGAAAATTCTATTTCCCTATGAGGAGGCAATCGAGGTATTTCATCCGGGAATACCTCCTCGAATTCTCTAACTACCGGTACATTCTGAATTTGATTGTCAATCGAGGTCTCAGCCTCGATCGACAAAAGATACCCTGCTGCTCCCTTGCGGAGCTCTTTTCTAACTTGCAATAAAGAAATGAGAGAGAAAGGTTGAAAATTACCATCTTTCGCAGGAACAACGACTTTCCCCGCTCGACAGTCCAATGTTATCCCGTTTTCCGTCAACCAGTCCATACCGATAATCACATCGAAGTTGAATACCGGTAGGACCACCAAGTTAACTGTATACGTGTTCCCTTCATACTGCAAGGTAACACCTCTGCAGATCTCTGAGGCCGTGCACGATCCTCCAGTAGGAGTGCTGATGTGTAACTCATAAGGTAACGGGGTTGGGGTGATGCCTATTCTCATAGCAGTATGCTTTGCCATAAAAGAGCCAGACGCTCCAGAATCAAAGATAACAGAAATTGGGTGACCATTTAAAGTGACATTACCTTTGATCAAGTTGGGAAACTTCTGTGCTTCATTCGCATCCAGTGTGAACACCCGTGCTTGCGTAGGCTGTTGGTCAGCGTTCTGGGGGCATTTGTAAGCAAAATGTCCTTGCTGGCCACATCTGAAACATGCATTGTTGTTCTTGCGACAAACTCCAAAGTGGTTCTTTCCACAAGTAGCACAAACAGTCGCACCCTGCCGTCCAGTCGAGGATTGACCAATAGTATTGCTCCTCTTAAAATTTCCAGGCCGTGCCTGCAACTGCGTACCTCTGCCTCGACCCCTACCAGGTGCCGTCCTGAAGAATCTGCCTGCTCGATTTCCTCCGTGGAATTGTGTTGGTGGCTTGTTCAAGTTCTTGGCCTCAATAATGATTCCTTCTGCCTGACGACTCTGGTTGATGAGTTCCGGAAGTGTACGATTAGCCGTCGTTAAAATGAGCTTGCGGATTTCCGGATGTAATCCGCTTTCGAACTTCTCCACCTGCCATTCTTCATCGTAAATGTTCCGATCAAAGTTGGCGTACTCGATCAGCTGCCCAAATTTTGCAATGTACTCATTAACCGTCATGTTATCCTGCCTGAGTGACAGCAGTTCAGTGTGCTTCATTCTTCTCATTGCCTTAGGAAAATACTTATCCAAAAATACTTGTCTGAATACGGCCCACGTCAGTTCAACGTCCTGAGCTCTCAGCAGAGCCCTCGCACCAGTCCACCATGTTAAAGCTTCTCCCATCAGCTGGTACGACGCGTAATCAGTCTTCTGCGCTTCCGGGCATGCCATGCGTTCGAAAATATGCTCGATCATCTGCAGCCACTTCGCTGCAGCCTCGGGGTTGTCTTCACCCTCAAAAGTAGGAGGTTGGAAGTTGCGGAAGTCTTTCAACCTCCGACGGGCAATTTCTTCTGCATTTTCATGCAGTGGGGGTTGGTTCTGATTCTGTTGCCTATGGTCGCGCCATTCTTGGCTCATATTCTGGATAAACGTTGCCAGTCCCCCAATGGTAGTGATAAGATCCTCTTCCGCATCGCCAGACCTTCCCCGAGTTGAACCGCGACCACCTGCCATGATTCTGCACTCACAATATCAGGAAATGAGTTGATCAGGCTCACCGCAAGTTATTCATGGCAGCAGTCCCAAGTAGGTACTCGGGTTCAATTCGGACAAGTTAACTATGCATCCGTGTCTTATCACAGAACGGTCCTAACAATCTAACTACACTAGCTAACATATACTTAAACTATAGCACATTTAGACAGTCAATCAGCAGATAAACACAATCAACAATCAAGTTAATCAATCACACGCAAATCCATGGACCAAACTGCTCTGATACCAATTAGTGTAACGCCCTCCCTTGTATGCATCCAAGAGAGTCGTTTGCTAAGCGGAATTAGAGTCGTTAACGTCACATGAGCTAACAAAATTCACATTCTAGGTTCAATCCGAAACACGTTTCTACAATTCTTATCACTTCTGTTTGGAAGATAAAAAATATTTCAAGTGATTTAGAAAGAGCACGTTTGGGGCTTCGCGTGCATATAAAATAATAGTAAATCCGAGTTCGTTTGCTCATAAAAACACCACCCGTAAGGTGCACCGTAAAAATTTCAGCACTTAAATTCTTTTCACAAAGGTTTTCCAAAATAGCCGCTGTTCATAAAGTTCAAGCTAACATAGAGATGATAAAGACTACAGTCATCCAAGAGTACCAAAACATTAATCATTACAGTCATCCAATTAAACAAACAGCAACAGTGATAATCCACGCATCAGCAATCAACAGCAAAACATCACTCCTTCAAATGCTTTTACGTCCTCCTGCCATTTTGGAAAAATAGCAGCCCCGAAGGGGTGAGAATAATCCCAGTAGTGTGGCAACAAAACCAGTAATATAACAGTATTAACTAGGCAAAAAATCATAAACAGTCACTTCAACATATCCTTGTTCCTTTTCCTTTTCATCATATTCATATATTGCGTATATAACGCCTTTCCTTTGCGCTTTTAGCACCGTCGTGCGCGCACTTCACAGTGGAATCAAATATCCCTTGGCACCTGAGCTCCATGTGGATTCCAACTGTGGGCCTATGCGGACTGATGCCAAGTGTCCCATACCCCGGTACCTTGGGGATGCCTATATGATGCTTGCTCAAACACATGGTCCTGTACATAACTATTCTAAAACAAGGCCTATATGATCTTGATACATGCATGTCATGCTATGCTTTCACACACAAAGCGTAAAAATGCGGTATGATGTAAGGTGCATGCTTATATACCTTTCATATAGCCATCACGGCACATATACTTTTCATATGCGTTATGCTGCCACATAACGTCTTTACCTCATAATCATATAGCCATCACGGCACATTGTTGGCAGTTTCCTTTCATCATAATGGAACATAATATTTTTACGGAATATGGAGCATCATGTCACAATTTTATACCAGTAGTCAATAGTCACATTAGGCAATATCGCCTGACACTTACCTTTGCGTGCCTTAAATAATACCAAACAGCAGCGAAGTATCTCACTTCTTAAGCGCACCTAAATCAATTACAACCAATCATTTACAGTGGCTATTTACAGCAGAAACAGTGAGCATACAGCAGTGTCTTACAGTGGAAAACAGTGAGCATACAGCAGTGTCTTACAGTGGAAGACAGTGAGCATACAGCAGTGTTTTATAGCAGCAAAACAGTGAGCATACAGCAGCGTTTTTACAGCAGAAAACAGTGACGTTTGTGCTTAAAACAGTGAGCAGAAACAGTGAGTTGTTCTTTAAAACAGTGAGCAGAAAATAGTGGTATTTTCCTTAAAAACAGTGGACAGAAACAGTGACATTTTACAGCAGGAAAACAGTAAACATACAGCAGAAACAGTGACTATTTTAAAACTGAAACAGTGGCACTTTGGACCTCAAAACAGTGGCAGAAACAGTGACATCAAACAGTGGCAGAAACAGTGGTATTTGAACGTTTAAAACAGTGACATAACAGTGGCATTGGAACCTTAAAAACAGTGACATAAGTAGAGGTATTGCACATCAAAATAATGGCATGAACGGTAACATTTGATCATTAAAAACAGTGACATCAGTGGTGATATTTGCACATTGAAACAGTGGTATAATTGGTGATTTTTGGACCTTAAAACAGTGGCATAACTAGTGGCTGTTGATCATCAAAACAGTGGCATAATTAGGAGTACTTGAACACCAATACAGTGGCATAAAGAGTGGTGTTTGGACATCAAAAATGGTGATCATTTTATGCAGAAACAGTGGCTCATTAAGTACTAAAACAGTGAGTGTTTTTGGTGCAAAACAGTGACATATGTGGCATTAAAACAGTGAGCATTTTATGCAGAAACAGTGGCATATAATGGACTAAAACAGTGGCATATAATGGGCTAAAACAGTGGCATATATGTGCAGAAACAGTGGCATATTATGGACTAAAACAGTGAGTATTTTATGCAGAAACAGTGGCATGTGGAGCACTAAAACAGTGGCATAAGTGTGCAGAAACAGTGGCATCAAAATGGTGATATTTGAGGAACCGAAACAGTGAGTATTTTATCTTCAAAACAGTGGCAAATTCATAGGGAAACAGTGGCATATTCATACAAAAACAGTGACATATATATTCCTCAAAACAGTGGGCATTAACTTAAGCATGATCATGAGACTTCCATTCCATAACTTAAGCATACAAATCATCAAGAAATAGCTCCACCATTCTACTTTTACCATGCTCATTCTTGAGTCCAAAACCACACATAATCAAGGAGACATTCAAGCACACATACATGGTTACACAATGAAAGTGTTCTAAGTTCAAGGCTTACCTCTTGTAGCACACACGTCTTGGTCAAGAATCACACACCACCTTCTAGCTTTACTACACAACAAGTCCCCACTTCCTATGATGATCTATGCGCATACAAGGTGAGGAGGAACAAACTTGGACAGCTTCAAGGTTGAGGACAAGGCTGGACAGTGAGGGAAGGTGAGTTGTCTTAGCAAGGTTTTTTCTTTCTCCAAGAGGGCTGTATGTTCGGCTAGGAGAGTGAGGGAGATGAGGGAGGAAAGTTGGCTGCACTTGTACATGAGGCCAGCCCTTCCCTATGCGCATACTTAAAGGAAGAGTGAGGAGAGGTGGCAATGATTAACATCATGAGAATTCTGGTTGCTTGAAGAAGTGGGGCTGCATACTTGGGCTGAACAAGTAAATGTTTGCTTCTAAGTTACTCTATGCACATGCAAGGAGGTGAGGGAGATATGTTCAGATCTGAATGAGTGTTATAAGTCAGAATTTTTCACACAAATGACCAAGCTATGCGCATAGGGTGGAGTGGAGGAGGTGCATCATGAGCACATGTAAGAGGTTTACTAAGTCAACAAGCAAGACAACTATGTGGCAGCCAAAAATCTGAATTTATGCAGTCTATGTGCGCATGGGATGAGAGGTTGCAGCCCCAAAATCCTTCTTTGGTTGCATGTGGAAGCAAGGGCAGATTTGGCTCATGATGGACTGCCAAAAGCATGCAAAAATCTGCACATTGCAGCCTCATGATGGAAGGTGTAAGGTGGTTCTCCAAGTCAACAAGTTAGGCAGTTTTGTGTCATAGAAAAAATCTGATTCAAGCTCTCTACATGTGCGCCTAAATGAGGGAGAATGCAGCCCAAAATCATGCTACATTGTACATGTGTCTTCCATGCAATGAAGTTGAAATCAAGTGTGCATAAGCAAAGTGAGGTGGCGGTCAAACAAGAGGGAAATTGGCAGATTTTTTTTTCTAAGTATTAATCACCCTCTTGTGCGCATGAATGAGTGAGAGAATACATCAAGTCAAGTGAAGGTTTCTTGGTACACAAACAACCTTGTTGGACAAGGCTTAGGGAATTATGTGTGGGTTTAACTTTGGGCTGAATCAAGGTAGGTCCAAAAGCCATCCTTGGGCCATTGGCCCCACACACAAAGAATCCAATCACATAAGTTCAAAAGTGACAAGTCCACACACACACTAGCCCACTTCCAAAGTCCAATAAACTCTAAAGCCTTCTAACACACACTTACATTACTCATAGGATTAAATTCACATGTCTACATATGTATCCTCCTATGATTTAATTTAAATGCTTACCTTAGTCTCATCCAAGGATAAAGATCAAACAATTCGCAAGCCATCAAACCTACACCATAAATCCGAATTCTACACATGAACCTATAACATAGAGTACTTATGTATTTTACTAATTATGTGGGATGTTACATAACGGGCTGTTACATTTTATGGTATCAGAGCAGTTTTGTTAGGGAACTCTGATAATATATATATATAGATGTGTTATGTGCTACATAGTTGTATGTAGATTCTTATCGATTACTGTATATGTAATTCCTTAGTGTGGGTCTGATCAACCCATTCCTTTGTGTTACATGTGTGGTCATCGTAAGAAGCCTGCGTAGTAACCTTGAAGCACCGAGTGTGAGTCTTTAGCCTGATGTTGTGGCTGCAGTGTTAACTGCTCCGTGGACAAAGGATGGCAGTAAGTTAAGTATGATTATTAGAAGGCATAAAAGAACAGACATAAATATTATATCTGACTTCGATGAAAGTCAAGAGAAATGTGTATTATAAGCAACAGTGGTGTACAATTTATGATATGTACAATATGAGCATAGACGAACTTTGCAGTACTATGAAAGATAAACATATAACAGAGATGAGCTTATGAGATTGGTGAAATTCCAAATATATGTGTAGTATAGTAAGACAGTTATGTACAAGTGGTCTTGGTGGATAGACTTCATCAAGGCGTGAGGTTTTGAACCTGAAGAATTATTGAGAAAAGGGAACAGATATTCGTATGCGTGAGTTAAACACGTCATGTTTGATTAGCAGTTATGAGACCAGGACAAGTGTGGTGCACTTGAATGAATTGGGATGGTCCAAGCAAAGAAGCAAATAGAATATTCGATGAGTAATCCTACGAGATTTGACCACTTGAAAGTATGATGCTGATAGATTGATAATGTGAGAGGTATTGAAATATGGGAGTGAATTCCATAAAGAGGTAGTGTTGACTAAACACAAGTGAGGTGAACTAATGATGAGTATATTATCATGTGTAATATGTATGAGGAAAAGTGAAGGAATTGCCATGGATGACACAAGATCTATGTACCATGAAGACACTATTGCAGTTAGTGGAGGTCGACTCAGATTGGCAGGCGTATCAGTGATCAAGGAACAGGATGGTTGAGATGTACAGTCATGGTACGAAGGTAATGAGAATTGTAAAGAAATTATGATCTTATGGTATATGTATAAGTACTACTAAGAGTAGTGCGCTTATGAAGATATTGGTATTTGATACGGAGGGACAGACAGAGTAGAGGTATTTTCAAGGTAAAGGGATATTTTACAACCACCAAGGGTGGAAGTGATCAGGAAAATTGATGAGTTGCTCTACAGTATTGAGCATATGTTATGTGAGCCATGACGGACAATGGACTAGAATTGTGGCATAAGTTGTGAGTTATTGTTGTATAACAATAAGGTGAGATGGTATGATTAGTGAATGAATGAATGTAAAGCTTAATGTGAAATCAAGTGATTAGTATACGAACTAAGTGACAATAAAGTGCGAAAGTAAGAGGTTAATGAAAGAACTGATGTGTAAAGTGTGCAGAGAGTGTGGAATATTGTGGTCAGCAAGAGAATTAATGTGTAATTCAAGATGAAAATGATAAGATTTGTTAGTGAACTGAGGTATAAATTCAGTGCAAGGATTGAGGTGAAGTAGTTATCTGTGATTCGACGAAAATGATTGGAAGATCCCTGTGTGATGGGAAATGTGAAACTTATACTGAGAAATTGATATGTGTACAGAACTTTGAGAAAATTTAGCAATTATTGATTAGCGATTATGTTATGAACCATGGCAAGTGATTAGTCAAAGTAAAAGAGTAAACAATCTGTGAGAAGAATAAGCAAGGAAGAGATAATGGACTACGGACTGAACGGTAACAAGACAGAAGGAACTATTACGAGTTAGAAGATGTGTACGAAATTACGAAGAGAATGTGGATTATTATAACCATGACTATGTTATAAACCAGGTCAGAGGGGTAACCGAAACGAAAGTAAACTACCAGTGAGAAGAATGACACGAGAGAGTAAGATGAATTAACTTATATGTAACAGGTGTATATTATACCACTACGACTAAGAGTATGGGGGCAGCCCATGTGGTAATACAGAACAGTTTTGATGTTATATACAGAGGTGATACAGACACCAAATGGACTGGGTTCATGGGTGATCGGGAGTGCACGGTGTACCAGTTTGCTGTTATATACAGATGTATTATGAGTATAAATTTCTCTGTGCACTGGGTGCATGTAATATGATTTGATAGTAGGGAGATCTCAGTGGGGGCCTATGTGCCAGGAGTGTATAGCTATCTCGGTGCGGGTTAAGTTCCCGGAGACTAGTAGTATTTGATATGAGTAATGAGAAACGAGGAAGTATTCCACATTGGTGTAACGGTTAGTATGGTGGAGATAATTTATGTAATTGCTCAAAGAAGAAACATTTGGAGGGATGCCTTAGAATAGGGACAGTTAGTAGTAAGTCATTTTTACGGCATGGATCATATGGGTGGATTCTCTGATCAGTGGGTCATGGCATCTGGGGCCCTTAGGACAGCAAGAGCTCGAGGGGTTAAACCTGTGAATGTTGTTACCCACTGTATTGGGAGAGTTTTTTCATATGGTTAACGCAAGATGCGAGGTCATATATTTGTAAATGGACAATAGTATGTCAGGTTTAGATATAAGAGTTGTGGCTTAGTGTGTAAGAACCCTGAAGTGTGATAGTGAAGCACTATTATGGGTGTAAAGTAAGTCGGAGGAAATCAATTTTGTCTCTAAGTGAGGTAGCAAGTTAGTTGGAACCCTCGTCTTATGATGAAAAAGGGATGATAACGTGAGTTAAAGTTGACAGAATGAGTAAGTGCCCTTCTAGGAAGGCTAGTGATGATCAAGATTTCAGGTTAAAACAGTAAAGTGTTAGCCCTAAGGAAAAGATAAATTGAAATAGAGTCAAGTGCGAACGTGTATTAATAGATGGGAACTATAGTTGTAATTGATTACCAAAAAGTGAATAGCTTGGTTTTTGTGGTAAAGTAGATTGAGAAATGTTGTATGTAATCGCATATGCCACTTATGGTGGAAAGTGTGTGGAAAAGGCACAATGTTGATGATGTTTTGTTTAAGTACTAATGAGGTATGGACTAGTGTTAGTGGTAATTTTGAATATTCTGAGAAACTGATATACCAACTGGTGGTAAATTGTAGAAGTGGTAGCAATGATGGAATGAATTTTAAGTGAATCGATAGTTGGGTGTTAAGGGT